>JAKCPI010002296.1:0-29778 GCA_023213315.1 Euborellia annulipes | reverse complement strand
ATAAATATTGACAATCATCATCATTAGAACGAGAGTAAAATAGGCCTAAGTTTAAACTTAAAGCTATGTAATATATAGTGAGAAAGTATTGCGATCATGTCAAAAATTCGATGTCGAGATTTTGATGCAAATACACGTTTTGACGTCCCCTGAGTTTGTGGTTCCCGCAAATTTGTCTATGTGTGTGTGTGTCTGTCTGTGTGTAAAGATTTTAAACATGAAGGAAATGAGCTACGAGGTTGACATTTTATATTTAAGTTAAGTACCCTCCACAGTTAAAATAAGCTTTTGAACAAAATCGGTGAAAAAGTACTAGTATTTTACTGAAGTACTTTACTTTTTTTTTTTTTTTTTTTCGATTTTCTTAAAATTGGCTTTCATGATTTTGATTAAAATTCTTTAATCTCTATTTTTAGATGTTCTTTAAAAAGAATAACAGTAAAATATTGAAAATGAAAATTGTTTCAAGTAAACTTTACTGATGTACTTTTTTTCAGATTTTTCAAATTCTTCCTTCCAGAGAGCCAATGTTAAATCCCTTTAGGGATTTGCATGTTAATTTCGATCTCCTTTGTTTTTTACACAAAAAAAAATTTTTTCAATTATGGAATTTTGTATTTATTGTGTATAAAATATCCAATTATGAGAATAAAACTTTGAAAAATAACCATAGTTTATTTCAAGCAGTCAACATTTAAAGTATACAGAGCCTATGGAAATTTTGAATCTATTGACTTTTTTACTTTTTGGATTGGAAGTGGTCAAGTTTGAAACTAAGGTGCTATGGGAAACTCAATATATCTCGACACAAAAAAAAACTGGTGTGACAGCACAGAACACAACTTTCCATTACCGAAGGTAAGAGAAAGTTTTGTGATGTGCGTTAATCACATCATATTTTTTTATATTAATTTTAGTGTTCAAACTAAAATAGATCAAGTTTTTTTTAATATAGCTGGTTAATTGATGTAGTAGAAGGAGAATAAAAAGAGAGAGCAGCTAGTTATATTTTCTTTTATTAAACCCTCACTGCTGACGTTAGGGTTGTCATAATGCTCTGAGGATGGCCCTAAACAGGATCGAAACGTCAGCATTGAGAGTTTAATAAAAGAAAATATAACTAGCTGCTCTCTCTTTATTTTCCTTCTACTAAAATAGATCACTGGTTTAATAATTTGATATTATGATATTTAATAATATCTCTTTAAAAAATTTGTATACATAAATAAGAAAAAAATCGAGATTTCTGTATATAAAGAAACGTAATATTAATATTTTTTAAATAAAATATATGCTTATATCGCTCTTTTTTGCAAATTCATTTGAAAAGGAAGAATGGCTGCTAGTAAAAGATTTATTCTATTTGTTGATCTTCATTTCAAAGGAAGAAAAAAAAAATATTAAGAAACATTATTAATTTTTCTATGTGAATGTTCAAGAAATGATTTCTTGACGTTTTATCGTATGAATAAATTTTTTTTATATGTATATAATTCAATATAAAATATAAAACATGAATAAAGTTTAATATTTTGGATTGTAGGAAAAATAGAATATAATAAGGTGAAAATAATTTTATTAGTTATTTATGTTGAGGAAAAAAAAAAGTCCGGATGGTTATGGAAAAAACATAAATTCTCGAATGTGAATTTTTAATTTAGTTGCGGTTGTAAAGTTTTTATGTCTTTCTCTTCTGGGTTTTACCTTGAAACTCGGGGAGGGGATATTTAATCTCTTAGGAGAGGGTAAATGGTCTCTTACTAGATGGGTGACCCAAGTCATATTCCTATGCAATATACATTTTTAATGATTTAATTTCATCTGGAAGTTATAGATTTTTCTCTCTTTTGTTTACATGATTGTTTAAATAAAATGATATTTGAATAAGAAATGAAAATGTTGGAGGTATTTTCAGGCCAAATTTTAATACCACTACGCCAGGCTTTCCCAATCATCAATAAAATATTTTTAAATTTGCCCATCAGGGCAGGTAAAGTTAATGTAGGCCTAATCGTAAAAAAAATCGAAATTTAACTGAAGCGGCCAAAATGCGTTTTGAGGTCCCCTGAATCCATTTAAGTAGTGCTTGGAATGATGACTGTGTGCATTGGCGTAGCCAGAAATTTTTGAAGGAGGGGGGGTTCAAGAAAATTTTTTTCAAACATTCGAAAAATTTAAGATTATTTTAGGGTATTTATAAATCATTTTGATTTTTTTTTTAGCTAGAGTAAATTATTATACTTATTTTACTTTCTCCTACCTTGTATTATAAAGCTTAAATATCTAGTCATGGTTTGGGTCCCATGGGGGGGGGAGGGTCCTCTCTCTATTCACTTTACTAGCCAAAAATAGAAGTGGTAAAGCCAATTTTATTCAGATTTCTATAAAAATTAGGAAAATATAGAAGAAATATGAAGGTCATACTAACCTATAAAAACGTAAGTTATTTTATTTATTCAACAACTAAGCCCATATTTAAAACAAATATTAAGGCAACTTGAGGAATTCTCGGTTGGGGATTTGAATATAATTTAAAACAACTTGCAGCGGTCCCAACTTTGCCGGGTTCGGTTCGGTTAAGGTCAAGGGGCGGTCCCAGAGGGGGGTCAGGGGGTCGTGACCCCCCAAAATCTTTTTTCTTTTTTTTTTAACACACACTTTTTTCCCACTCACTCTCCCATTCACACAATCTTTTCGGCAACTTAGGCCATTTAAGACTTAAACGATACTCATATTTGATTAATATATATTTATTGGGGTCCAGGCCCATTTATTTATACTATTAAAAAAAAAAAAACAGTGACCCCCCCCCAAAATGTAAGGCTAGGACCGCCATTGGTTAAGGTTCAGCTGATTTAGGAAAAAAAAATTTTTTAACTAGGGAACTTTCTCGGCTTCGGCTCGGTTAGTTTCAGTCCAAAACCGTTCAGTTAGAAGCGATTGAATATTACTTAAAAAATAAAAATGAGAAGCCGAAGGTTGCACAAGCAAAATATATGATTAATTTCCACTATAATTACACGGTATAAGATTTTTAAGATTAAAAATATAATCGAGAAAGAAAAAAATACGAAATGATAAGGTATAATACCATAGGCGTAGCCAGACATCTTGATAGGGGGGGGCGTTCGTTAGAACGAGAGGGGAGAGGGGATACAATTAATATATACATGAGATTATTACTTTCTCTTACCTATGTATATATGTAATATATATATAGAGAGAAAGTATTGGATTCATGTCAAAAATTCGATGTCGAGATTTTGATGGATCTTCACGTTTTGAGGTCCCCTGAATCCAAAAAAGTGGTTTTCGCGACATGGTCTGTCTGTGGGTGGGTGGGTGGGTGGGTGTGTGTTCAATTTTAAGGATGAAGGAATTGAGCTACGAGGTTGAAATTCTATATTTAACTTAAACACCCCCCGGGACCGGAAAAATAAGCTTTTAATCAAAATCGGCCAAAGATTGCTAGTACTTTACTGATGTACTTTTTCAGTTTTTTTCGATTTTCTCAAAATTTGCTCCAACGATTTTTTTAAAATTCAAAAATCAATTATTTTTTAGATGCTCTTTAAAATGTATATTCTCATTTTGCGATTGAAATCTTCTGAAGACCACTTTACTCTTGTATTTCATAGGAAAGATAGGAGAAATGGTTGCCATGGTAACAAAATATAAATATTTTCCCATACTTATAAATTTTACATCTGAATTCAAATGTTCCGTACTGTCGGGAACTAAATATATGTCGACACAAAAAATCTGGTGTGACAAGCACAGTACACAACTTTCGATTACCGAAGGTAAGGAGAAAGTTGTGTGCTGTGCGCCAGTCACACCAGATTTTTTAATTATTTATTTTCCTTAAATAAACTCTTTAAAAAAAAAAATTTACAATGCTAAAAATATATATTTGTTTTTAATAGACAAAAGATTTTCAGGACCCCCCCCGGGCATTGGCCCCTCCCTGCCCCTCGCTGGGTTACGCCCATGTATAATACCTTTCTTATAGGTTAATGTCACCTTCATATTTCTTCTATATTTTCGTTATTTTTAAAGAAATCTAGATCAAATTGTCTTTGCCACCTCTATTTTTGGCATAAAATGAATGGAGAGAAAAAAAAGATCCCTATCATAGAAAAATTGTCGACATAATGTTAAATCGAGCCATTTTTTTATATATTCAGAAACTAGATTTTCTCACGAGTAAAATGATATATAAAATTTGTATCTTAATTTGTTATTAAAAAAAAAAAAAAAAACACTCGCAAGCAACCTCCTAGCTAGACGAAAGTCCCGCCGAAGGAATGCTTTGCGGCTAGTGTAAAATATTTATATTGTTACCTAATCAATAAATCCATCACAAAATATTTATATATCTTTATTTTATATTTATCTGAGGTTGCGAAACTCACAATCATAAATGGGGTCAAGAATGAAAAAAGTTTAACAATAAGATTTTTTTTTTTTTTTTTTTTTTTTTTTTAAAAACATTCACACTTTTTTCTCATTCACACTCACAATCACACAAGCATTCATACAGTCTTTTCGGCAACTTAGGCCATTTAAGACTTTAAACGATATCCGTTATTTATAATTATACATATTGGGGTCCAGGCATTCTTATATAAGTCATTTGGTATCCAAATGCCTTATATAAAATCATCGGACTGCCTGGGGTCGGAACCCGCGACGTTTGGTATACGAGGTTAGCACGCTAACCTCTACGCTAACCCCGAGGGCAATAAGATTTTATCAATATTTTAAAAAATTTTTATATAAATTTTGGATCAAAAAATGCAAATGGAATATTTTAAGTCAATAGTAAAAATATCCTGTTCTCCAACTATTATAATTATTCGTTGATATAATATATATTTTTTTCTCCCACTCTCTCTCTCTCTCTCTTCATAAAAGATTTTTTTAATGTGAAAAATTTTTGTAATAAAATTAAATTGACAAATCCTACTATAATAAAAAAAATCATATAATTTCTTCTCAGGTGGAATAAAAGAGATAGAAGAAGAAGCTCTAGTTGAACAAAATCGTAAAAAAAATATTTATTTATTTATTTATTTATTAAAAATCAATATTCTATTTAAATGTAAAAACTTGCTCGTATAAAATTTAATTAAAGAAATTCATCAAACATATATGATTGATTATTTTATACTCTTTTTACGATCACTTTGTATTCCACATTCCTACGGGTATTGGAATGAAACAACTGACCAAAAAATTTGTGAAGCAAAAAAAAATCTGTGAGTGAAGAAGTGAAAACCTCATCACCGATTCAGGAAAATTTTTCTATGATTTTAAGATTTTTTTAAATTTTCTGGGATTCCCGGGAAATCAATTTTAAATTTCTCATTTCCCGGGAACAAAAACGCCTTGGGAGACCGAAATTAAGAAAAAAATGTGTGCTGTACGACCAGTCACTCCAGATTACCCCCCCGAGAAACACCTCTGGATCTGCCACTGTTTCTAAGTATAATTTTATTTCAAGTACCTCTATGCGTTGAAGCAACAATGCAATTGTATGATTATTTTTTTGTTTTTTGTAAAAAAAATATTAATTTAAAGTAGGAATTTCGTCGCGGCGCCACTTGTTTGCGCCGGGCCTGTAAGCAACCGGCCCTTAAAATTACTATATTCTAATTTAAAATCTAAGCTTTTAGAAATATTTATTAATGTAATCAATAAGACAGGTTAGAATATTTTCTGCATTGAGGATTCTTGCCGCGAAGACATTTATAAAATATTTTTTTCCTAAAAGGATATCACAGGATGTCGAACGGCTACTCGAAGACTGAGGTGAGTGTAATGTTAATAAAAAAATTAAATATTTTTTTATTATCAATTATTTTTTATTTCTAGATATTTATCGGCCAACCAGTGTACATTATTGGTTTCAATCCTTAAAATGGACCATCTTCAGGGCCTACAAACAAAATATATATCAGGAATTATTCCTTTCTGTGAAACAAACATTAGTCAGATTTAAAAATTATAAAAACATTTTCATATATATATATATAATATAATTCGTAAATTCATTTAAAATTAGTTAAGTTTTTTTGAATCAATATTTTATTATTATGTGTATAGTTATTAAATGGAATTTTTCTTTTGTCATAGAATTTTAGGTAAGACAAAAGAAAAATTCCATTTAATAACTATACACATAATAATAAAATATTGATTCAAAAAAACTTAACTAATTTTAAATGAATTTACGAATTATATTATATATATATATGAAAATGTTTTTATAATTTTTAAATCTGACTAATGTTTGTTTCACAGAAAGGAATAATTCCTGATATATATTTTGTTTGTAGGCCCTGAAGATGGTCCATTTTAAGGATTGAAACCAATAATGTCACTGGTTGGCCGATAAATATCTAGAAATAAAAAATAATTGATAATAAAAAAATATTTAATTTTTTATTAACATTACACCCTCAGTCATTCGAGTAGCCGTTCGACATCCTGTGATATCCTTTAGGAAAAAATATTTTTATAGAATATTTTCTTTAAAGAAATGATGCAATGTACCCATAGATTTCGGAAGTTCAAAAGAGGCGTATGTATGTATTTTATAAAAAAAGAATAAATCTAATATATGTATTTTATTTAAAACCGATTGATTTATTAGGTATTATTTCGTCATTTAGTTCGAGTAATTTATTTCCTTTTGACATCTGTATTGAGTTATATAAAAATCTGGCTTATAAATAAAATATCGTGAAGAATCCTGCCGTCCCTATATATTAAGTGGCTGACTATTTAAGCACAATGGACCGATAGCAGATGCTAACGAGATACCGGTGACGGCATAATAGCCCGACTGACCCCCTCAAAAAAAAGGTAAAGCCTCCGGGCAGATGGCTAATGTGTTAAAATTAGTCGACATTATCACACCCGGGTGAGGCCGGCCCCCTCTCTCTTTCTATCCCATTTTTTTGAAAATTTCTCTTGCTAACAAGATAACCCCTCTACCCTCTTCTCTCTTTCTCTTCAGGCAAATAAGTCGCCGGACGGGATTCTTTATCGTAAATGGAAATTCTCGAGCTAGAGAATTGCTTTTATTACCTGCTTTTATTTAATTACCCCCACTCTCATACTCTTTTCACCATTAATTTTTTTTTTTTTTTTCACCCTATATTTGGAGTCGATTTAATTTAAACTCTTGCCCCAAAAGGTGGATCATGTCACGAGGGAATTAAGGTAGCAAAATTATAAAAGCTTGTTTTTAATGGAAAGGACCTTTCTTAGTAAGATAACATTTTGTAGTTAAATTTACGAATCCAGGTCAAAATCTCTAGCGAAAAAAATGCCAGAATTTTAAGAAAGGTATCATATTTGCCAAATTAAAAAAAAAAAGATAGGCTTGAATCAGGGGCGTATATAAGAGGGGCCCAGGGACCCAGCCCCCCCCCCCCCGAAAACTTTCAAATCTATATACATATATACGGGTATATAGCCAATATTTATATTTTTGTTTGAAAAAGTGCATCACATAAATAAAAGATATAAAATAAGAGAAGGTAAAAAAAGGAATATATTAATACAAGTTGAGAAAGGCGCGGCTTCGCCGCGCCCATCTCAACTTGGCCCTGGCGGGCGGCGTCTCGGTGCGTGATCAGTAATTTTTCTCTTAATTTTAAAAGCCCATATTATTTTCGCCTAAATGAAAATACAATGAATCAAGTTTAAAATTTGAGTATTCGCCCTGCCCGGCCTCTGGGTTTTGAAGGCCATGAGAAAATTACGGGCAAGAAGCAAGCCTAAATTTCCCTTTAATAAACTGATTAGAGCCAACGGGCATGCAAATGAAATCAGGCGGACAGGGACCTATTAAAAAAAATCAAGAATTTTAAAATAAAAATTTCGGGGGTGGGGCAATTGCACAATAAATCTTTAAACTTTTAAACCCCTTGATAGATATTCATTCAAGAATTTTAAATCCAAAAAAACATGGTAATATTTAAAAAAATAGAAAAATCAAAAATTTCGGGGGGGGGGGCAATTACACAAAAAGTCTTTAGACTTTCAAACCCCTTGATAGATATTCATTGAAGAATTTTAAATCCAAAAAAGCATGTTAATATTTGAAGAAACAAAAGAATTAAAAATTTCGGGGGTGGGGCAATTGCACAATAAATCTTTAAACTTTTAAACCCCTTGATAGATATTCATTCAAGAATTTTAAATCCAAAAAAACATGGTAATATTTAAAAAAATAGAAAAATCAAAAATTTCGGGGGGGGGGGGGCAATTACACAAAAAGTCTTTAGACTTTCAAACCCCTTGATAGATATTCATTGAAGAATTTTAAATCCAAAAAAGCATGTTAATATTTGAAGAAACAAAAGAATTAAAAATTTCGGGGGTGGGGCAATTGCACAATAAATCTTTAAACTTTTAAACCCCTTGATAGATATTCATTAAAGATTTTTAAATCCATAAAACCATGTTAATATTATGAAGAAATAGAAGAATTAAAAATTTCGGGGATGGGGGGCAATTATATAAAAAATATTTAAACTTTTAAATCCCTTGATAGATATTCATTGAAGAATTTTAAATCCAAAAAAGCATGTTAATATTTGAAGATATAGAAGAATTAAAAAATTTGGGGGGGGGGGGGGCTGCCGAATTTAAAAAAACTCTGAAACAACGAATTTAGATTCTTATCAAGGGAAGGCTTTAGGGAAGAAACCAAATTGATATCTCTCCTGGTTAAAAAAAAAATTTGAATTTGCCTCTCCGGCTCCGCCCTCTCTGTATTTCGCCAATCAGCGCTATCCCTGAGGCCTGATTGGTTGTTTCACACATCGGACACGGTTTTTAGCGCTTTATTATATAGTATGATACTAGACGCAAAGCCCCGCCGAAGGCTGCGCCCCCTGGACCCCCTTGCTCGCCTACTTATATACATACCGGTACATACATTTTCCCTTTTCATTTTTATATGTAGAGATTATTTTAGAGGTTAATTATTCATGAACTTAAGATTTTTTGTGAATCATATCCTTTCCGGGACTCTCCCGGTACACAGACAAAAAATTTACGCCGATATTTTAGAATTTAAAATGTAAATAAATAAAAAAAATCGTAAACATGGGTAAATATTTATATTTTGTTACCATGGCGCTATCCCTGAGGCCTGATTGGTTGTTTCACACATCGGACACCCTCTTAGCCTTTTATATATAAGTATGATGATAAGCAATTTATTAATATAACTTTTGTCTTTGAGAGGGCCGGGCCTCTCGGGCTCAGGTGAAAACAGAAAAATTTGAATTAAAAAAAAATTTAATAAAAATTTGTCTTCATATGCTGATTCAGACGAAATTCACGAAAGTCAATTCAATTTGATAAAAATTTAAGAGGATGGCCCGGTCCCCATGGGCTGAGGTATATCCGGTATTTTAAAAATATTTTTGTGTATGGTTGTGTATGTGTATTTTTGTGTATGCATTATTATTGTGTAAGTTAAATATTTAAAAAAATCTCGACATCGAATTTTTGTCATGATCGCAATACTGTACTTTCCCTCCTATACATTTCATATATAGGGTAAGAGAAAGTAAAATTAAATACACATGATTAAAGTTTGTATTGAAAGGGTTAAAGGTTAATTCTTTTATATCATAAAAAGAAACTCACCAAATGAGAGCGATTGGAGCAAACGTCGAACAGCGAGGATACTACAGTAGATGATAACTGAAGACTCGAGAGAAGATAAGGCAGGTGGCTGCTGTCTGAAAGTAATGACAAGAATTAGAACACATAGATTTGTTTACAAGGCAAAAATAATTATTATTTCAGCTCCCAAAGGAAGAAGAATTATTATTTTGATAGTATTAGAAAAGAGCAGGTATTTAAAAATAAGGGAAAGTAATACCAGTATATAATTCTATCTTGATTTAATAATTTCTCAATTGAATTAATAAAAAAAGCTTATGTTTAATAATAAGTTTTAATGATTAAATATTTGTTATAGCTGTAGTATTATGTTCAAGATGATAAGGAATAGATCCCAAAAGAAGAATGCAGCCAAATTTATTTCATCGGAGCTCCGATGATGGTTCAAACCCGAACCGAAACGTCAGCAAGTGATTAAGAATTTTTATTAAAATTAAATGAAATAAATTTGGCTGCATTCTTCTTTGGGATTTATTCCTTATCATCTTGACAATAAGTTTTAATTGATCTAATAGAGAAAGAATATATTTCTAAGAAAAGAATATGTAGGCTTTGTATTATATAGATCAAAAAGGCGCCCTCGGGCTTGGCGTAGTTGGTAGCGTATGTATATCATTTTTTTTATTTAAATACTTTTTCGGCATTTAAGGGCATTCTGACCCCATCCCTATTTATTTCAAACGATTGGTAACCCAAACCTAAACTTTGTAAATATGGAATATGAGATGTAAATTATTATAGTCAGAGAAAAGGCTAAGAAAATAATAGGCCTAATAGGAGTGAATCAGTCCGAAAGAGTTGTAAAATAACTATCAAGTATTTATTAATAATCATGATTTTCTCAGCATCCCTTTTGAAACTTAATATTAAAAATAAAACAGCGTGTTTTTACCCTTGTATAAAAAAAGTAAAAAAATAAAATAGATCTCTCTTTAAAAACAAACAAAAGAAATGTATATAAGATGATAAACATACGTTATCACACAAAGAAACTCTTTGAAATCTTTTTTCTTTGCAGATTCGTTACATCTCAATTCCATATGTATTATATGTTAGGATTAGTTTTATTTAAAAAAAAAAAGAGGAAAGTTTTGCAACTTTCTTGAATATTTTTTTTTTTATATTTTTATTATTTTAACGAGTTGGAGCAAAAGAGAAATCAGCACTGAACAAAAAAAATACAATTATAATATAGACCCAGAAAATCTCGACACGCAACCGAAATGTCTGCCCATGGAGAATTTTTACTTGAGCATTGACAACAGGGTGAAATAAAATAACTGCGGCTGTATATTTCTTCCAAATAATAATATTCCACCTTCAACTATAACTAATATATTAAGCATTTATATATGCCTATAGTATTAAATGAACAGGTATGGACCTGTATGTATAGTTAGTGCTTAGCTTATATAAGATTCCGAATACTCGTATTTCATATAGTTTAAGAGTACGAAAAATTCTTTCAACGAACAGGCTAATTATTTAATTTTATTCAAAATAATATTCAATTATCGTGAGAGATGACCTAACAATAAGTTCACATTAATTTAGACCACTCGGGATAAACCCATACACGGTACATATTAACATTTTCGAAAAAATTTTCACCTAAAAATTGCTTTAAAAATTCATCAGAGAAATAATAAGATCGAGAGAACAAAAGATTAAACGTTCGCATGTAATCATATAAGGTTCGAAATTAATATTGTGAAAATCTTAAATTTTAATATTAATTATAAATATTTAACCTCTAACGAGTATAATAAATGAATAATTAGTAATTTCGAATTGAAATACCTAAGTAAAAAGGTTGAGAAATGAAGAGAGCGTGGGCCAAGTGACCAGCCGCCGTAATGGCTGCCTAGCAAATGAAGTGGCTTCGGTTTTCTTACACAGAGCGACGCAGGTTCTTTACTAATCACGGGCCTCCCTCCTACTGAGGTGATCAAGCGTCTCATCTACCTTTTTAGAGCGGGGCCAAAATTTCAGCCCTCTGATTGGCTAATTAGTCAGAGAGGGAGAAGGCGTTCAGAGAGGGGGGAAGAGAGTGGGAGAGAAGGAGAAATGAGTGATAATTAATAATAATATATAATCTTTACTACAACTTATTACCTTACTAATACCTGGAGGGAAAAAGCGTTCAGAGAGGGGGTGGAGGGAGGAGAAAGGAGTGAATTGAACCCTGTTACGCATTAGTGTGTCAAGCGCCTACCGACTTTTGAGAAAATTAACATTAATGTTTTTTGTTTTCATTGAATTATATATAATTTTTTTTGTCAATTGTCCAAGTAACATTAAATATAAATTTTTTAGGACATATTTCATAAAAAATACTATTTATTATAGCATTTGAAACAATATTCCGTGCTTAACTCAATTTTTAATTTTTTTGGCGCTTGACTAATGCATAACAGGGTCCAATTAATTAGGATATTTTAAGAAACAAAGAAATTATATATTCAATATAAATGTATACCATAAAATACTCACTCTTTTTTTTTTTTTTTTTGTTTAGTGCTTGAAAGTCCTGGTTCAAGTCCAGGAGTTGTAATACGTATACCCAACAAACACAAACTCATCTCTCAAGTATTTTGACTAGCTTAAAGACTAACTAATAGAACAGCTTGAAAACCAGCGCGGCAATTTTATTCAAAGATCTATCTATTCGGTATTGAGATTAACGATAAAATTGAAACTTGAACCAGTGGCGTCATTTCAACTTTTTCTTGGGGAGGGGGGCAAACATTTTTTTCTTAAAATTTACTTACAAATAGATACTCAAATTTGGCCAACAGATATTTTATTTAATTAATTGTTTAATTTTAAATAAATAAATAAATAAATAAATAAATTTATTACGACCCGCTTAGAGGCACCAGTCCTCGGTGGCTAGGTCCAACAAACACAAATACAAATTTAAATACAATAACAAATACAACAAAACAAAACAAAACAAAAGGAAAAAAAAAATAAAAAAAAAAAAATAAAATAAAATAAATAAATAAATAGAAATGCATGCCCATTAACAATCAACATGTTCATGCATTTTTGTAGTTTATATACTCGTAGATATATTTTGAAATAATTTATACTCCTGCTCCCCCCCCCTCTCCAAATGACGCCACTGACTTAAATGTGTAAATATTAATTCAATCAGAATCAAAAGCTACAGTCAAGAGGACCTCACTCTTTCCCTCCAACCTTATCATACGTTTTGCGACCGGAAGAAATAAAACAGGCCGGCCCGGCTCACGGTCTGACGCCTGTTGAAAAGAAGTAGGAAGAGACCGACATACAAAGAACAGAAGGACTGACTGTAGATGACAAATAGAGCGTGACAAACAGACGAATTATATAAATAGACTAGCAGGGCCGCCCGCCTTCGGCCGGCTTCGCCCCCTGGGCTCCCCTCAAATGGCTCGGGCAGCTCGTGGTCGCCATCCACGTACCCACAAGATGTGGACCCCTCAGCGAAAAGTATTTCATAATATAATAGGTTATTCGAGTATATGATCCAGGGCCTTTTTTTTTGAGTTTAGTATATGATCTTGGGCCGTATTAAGAAAACTTTTTGTGAGGGGTTCGGATGAGGTCCTTCCAAATGAACAAATTTTAAAGTAAATATACAAACAAACAGATTTTCATTAAGAACAAAGAATATGGATGAACGCACGCAAGGCCAAGGTCGTCGACTTTATTAAAATTACTCACTTTGAAACAAGCTTTATTTTTTTTGTCTTTTTACCAATTACCGGTTATAAGAAGAATACTTGATTCTAAAAGGAGAATTTAAAAGTGGATAAATAAAGGATGATCCTCTTTCTCTTGGACGAAAAGGAGTAAAGTCAACCCGCATTTGGCTTGAGCTACTTAACTAAACAATTCGTTACTCTGAATAAGGTATTTAATTTAATTATAAAAATCAAGTATTTGTGTAACCATAAATGCTCTTTGTTCTATAATTGGGTCCCCTCTTGGTTTTGCTTATTTTATTTTATGGTGCTTACTTGTTCCTTATTAAGGAGCCCTGAGATAAGATAGCCATAAAAAGCATTCGCGTAAAACCTAAGGAAAGCACATTAACAAAATATATGCGACTCGTTGCATATGTATTTTTAGAATTATATATATCTTCTCAATATCCGAATTGTTTTTGGCAGCGTCGATATGATTAATTAAAAGTGATAACTGTCTCTATATGTCAATGTCTCTCTAAATTTATTTTAATTAGCATTCTACACTTTGTTAGAGATGTATGCAGAATCAAAATTTCAAAAATATTATTTCTACCCAGAAAAAATCAAACAAATAAAATTTCGGTGAAAGAAAATTGATGGAAAGTAAAGCCCGTCAAATATTGCAATTCATAAAATTTGTGACACTTAAAATAGGTAATCAGACAAAAGTAAAGCAGAGAAATGATTTTCTATTGGAAATTCAAGATTCCAGTATTAATTTTAGAAAATTCATTAATTTTCAATATATTTGCTTCAGAGGACACTCAGTAATTCATGGATCTTAATAAATAACAGAGAGGAGGCTTTGTTCAGTCCTCTCTAAAACAACTTTCTTAAAATCTGAACACATTATTAAACTCTTCTATACATTTGTCAAATTTCATTCCTTTCCGATTAGTTCCAGATATAGGCTATGTTTTTTTTTTTTTTTTAACACACTTTTTTCCCATTTTTTAAGCTAAATGGCTTAAATAAAATCATCGGACTGCCTGGGATCCGAACCCTCGACCCTTGGTATACAAGGTAGGTGCACTATCAACTACACCAAGTCCGAGAGCAAAACATTATTTAAAATTAGTGAATATGTTGATTATCCGAACAAGCTCTCGGTTGAGGTAGGTTGAGTGTTTCTTGGTATGACAAGAATTAAGAATTAATAGTATTTTTACAGGAGTCAATTACATCTTAAATTTCACCAACTTCTACACTCGAGAAATTTAATAGTATTTTGATAAATATAATTATTAACTACTAAGCTTGTATTATAATAAAAGTCTTATGCTTTATTTGAATTTTTTTCATTTTTTAAAAAATACACTAGTAACTAGTTAAAAGTAGGATTTAACATTATGTCCAACAAGTAGTAGGCCTGTATTTACGAATTTCTGATCTTGAAAAGCATCAAAGTTACAAAGTTACTATAAAGAGGCTTTGAAAGCTCATTAAAGTTTTAAAACTATGAAGCCATTTATAATCCTTACCAAAAAGATTATCTAAAGACCGAGATATTCATATAATTACAATGTTGACGTGACCACACAAACTATTTTGATTTAAAAAAATCTCCCATCCTAAAATATTAATTATATTAATAAATTATTAATATAATTGAATCTATGGAATTATATCTCAAATATTGTAAAATCTATATATAAATCATCTTAATTCGCAAATTAGTAATAAGCCCCGTCAGCGGGAATTCTACAAACCAGGCATTTCCGATTACTACTCAGCCGAGGAGGCTATTTGAAAAACCGCAGAGTTTACTTGGCGAAGCCTTTCATCGCCATTTCAAACTTAAACAAGCTAATTGCTATAAAACTGCCGTTAAATCTATAACTTAGCTAAACCACCATCAAAAAGAGCCAATTAGCATGCAAATGAAGTGTTTCACGCTATAGCTTATAACGCATTGGATCTAGCATTTACCAATTGTAGATAGGTATTAAAAACTTGTTTATAAATGAACTTTCAATTAATTAGATAATAAATGGACAGATGTAACCATTATTTTCATCTCTAGTCTTAATAAAAACGACGGAATTACTTGAAACCAAATGAGTTTTGTTTGGCAAAATTTATGGCTTGAAATAGTCGTATTCAAAATGAACCTTCATCCCCCTTCAGTATCATTTTTTTTGGATACGGGCCTCATAGGTATTAAAAGAAAAATATAGTTAAGGTGCGAGTCTCGGGGTGCTAATTTTGGGAGGTTCTAGCGGCCACAATTTTGAAGCTATCGACCTCAAATTTTTTTTTTTTTTTTTTTTTAAATTAAAGCTATTTAAGCCCTCGGGGCATGGCGTAGAGGTTAGCGTGCTAACCTCATATACCAAACGTCGCGGGTTCGGACCCCAGGCAGTCCGATGATTTTATTTAAGCCAATTGGATACCAAATGGCTTAAATAAGAATGCCTGGACCCCATATATGTATATTTATTAATAACGGATATCGTAAAAAGTCTTAAATGGCCTGAGTTGCCGAAAAGACTGTATGAATGTGTGTGTGAGTGTGAGTGTGAATGAGAAAAAGTGTGAATGTTTTTTTTAAAAGAAAAAAAAAAAAAAAAAAAAAAAAAAAGCTATTTAAATTATCTACAGACTATAGAAGCCCTTTTTTTGATTTTCGAAAAAATAATTTTTTTTTTAGATTAATCGCATTAAATAAAAGATATTTTTAAAAAATTCGCTCTATATCTTATAGATAATTAAATTAGTAATAATTGTGTTAAATAAAAATAAAATAAAAAAAAAGATTTTTAAAAAAATGCTTTTATTTAAATTGAACTAAAAGAGAGAAATAAGAAAGCAATAATTTAATTGTTCTTGTTAAAATTTTTTTTAATATTTGACTTAAAATAAAAGCGTGGGGCGCTTCGAAGTGATTCCGAGGCTCGCGCCCCACGCTTTTATTTTAAGTCATAAATATTAAAAAAATTTTAACAAGAACAATTAAATTATTTCTTTCTTAAATTGATGTTTTATGGCTGTGAAGATTTACTCAGGAATTTGCAGTGACTTTGCAGCCAGGAGATTAAATAAAAACGTCGGCGAATAAAAAATTAAATAAAAGATTTTTTTATTTAATCTCCTGGCTGCAAAGTCACTGCAAATTCCTGAGTATTTCTTTCTTATTTCTCTCTTTTTAGTTCAATTTAAATAAAAGCATTTTTTTTTAAATCTTTTTTTTATTTTATTTTTATTTTTAAGCTTTTTAGTCTTTTAGTCTTATCAAAAATCATCAATATGATAAAGTACCACATTAGTCTGGCCTGTATTGATTTGGTTCAATTGAAAAATTATTCATTATCATAAAAAAATGACTCGTAAATATCAAAATTCAAAACTATAGTTAATAGGGCCTTATTTGCGTGAGGCTTCAAATAAAGTACCACATTAGTTTGGTCTATTTTGATCAAAACCACCATATAGTGGCGTCATCAAAAATGACTCTTAAGTATTACATTTCACACCTCTAGCCCATCGGGAAGTCTTTTGAAATTACATTAATTCGCGAAGGGTTTCAAATAAAGTACCACATTAGTTTGGTTTATTT
Organism: Euborellia annulipes; assembly: GCA_023213315.1. Taxonomy (NCBI): domain Eukaryota; kingdom Metazoa; phylum Arthropoda; class Insecta; order Dermaptera; family Anisolabididae; genus Euborellia; species Euborellia annulipes. The sequence goes on along the minus strand of JAKCPI010002296.1, from coordinate 12,768 downwards.
TGATCAAAACCACCATATAGTGGCGTCATCAAAAATGACTCTTAAGTATTACATTTCACACCACTAGCCCATCGGGAAGTCTTTTGAAATTACATTAATTCGCGAAGAGTTTCAAATAAAGTACCACATTAGTTTGGTCCATTTTGGTAAAACCAAACTCACAATTTGCGTCATCAAAAATGACTCTTAAATATCAAATTTCACACCTCTAGCTCATTGGGAAGTGTCCTTAACAAAGCCATAAAGTTGGTGACCTTGAAAGAGTAAGTTAAATAAAAGCATTTAATAAAAATAATTAATTTTTTACCCTTAATTAATTAGCTAATTCTAAAAATTAGAATCTTTCAAATGAAATAAATTCCTTGTATCCCTATGGGAAAAACTAACGCCATCTCTTACCGCCTCGAGTAACTCGGTAGCGAATCGTGTTCTAACGACTTTTCGAGACGCGCCCCTCAATAGGCGAAACGTCAAAAGAGTAGAATAAAAAACCAACATTAAAAATAGGTGTTGGCTGTGTCTTCTACACAGCCGGTGGCTTTTTAACGTGACAACGTCTTTTGCTTGACTTCAAAAAATTTTTTTTCTCTTACCTATATTGAAATATAAAGAGAGAAAATATTGTTTTTTTTTTACTAGTAATTTGTTTTCATAAATAAACATGTTCAAACATTTTCATTGAAACAATATATGACAGAGGTGGCTTTTTTTTTTTATTCATTAAAGGCGACTTATGCTTAAAAAGTGAGGTTTTTCGAGAAAAAAACATCAATTTTGGAGTTAATTACTCGGAATTTTTTTATTTATTCTATTAGAGGTTATCTTTCTGCACCAAATGACATCTCATTTAGTCTGATCTGATTAGCCGTTCGGAATCTACACGGGTTTAAATTTTCGAAAAACGAAATCCCGCCGAGTGCTCTCATGCGGTAAAATGACCTCATATCAATTTTCATGAAAATTATTCTTAATTTACATTATTTTAATAAAAATGTATTTTCTCTTTATCTCGCTTCATTTAAATATTTTCACTTCATGTTAACCATTTATTTACTATTTGAATGTATGTATAATAAATGGTTTTCTATTTTATCTCCATGTTGCCTTAAGAATGGTTTATAAATCTTCTGCTTAATGGTGTTTACGGTACTATTGCATTTTTTTACGAAAACATTTATTATTCTGAAAATGAAATGTTCAATTCGTATTTAATCGTGTTTCAATCGAAACTCGAGAGAAATAATTCGGGTAATTAAATTGCATAGTGTAGATTGCTATCTTTTTTTTTTCATGTTGCTGCAGCTGCATTGCATTCATTTGCAACGGGTCACTCTTTTTAATTGAGACCCATGTAATTCGCATTCCTTTTTTTACCTCATTATACAAAGATACAGATTATTAAAATTCTTTATAAGATTTCCTGAAACTGATGTCTTTACTAAATTTTAAATTACAGTACGAAGTTAAATATTTAAATTATAAATACCTAAATTTTATAAAATTTTTATTGATTCGTTTCGGGAAAACTTTATTTTCCCATTATCAGTCTTTCAAATTGAATATGTCCTGGCGTTATAAATTTTAGAATTCTCACTGTTTAAGTCAATGAATAACTCACCCATAAATTTAATAAATAATAAATGTATTGTGCTATTATAACAACTCCAGGACACACAATTTGAATTTGGAAAATAAAGTTATCCCGAAACGTCTCGTTAATTGTCAAAAATCAGAGGCTTTAATCTTTGGTTGCTCCTGCTTCCTTTCTAGTGCTTCGTCCTCAGTAATGAAACATTTGGAAAATTGCTTGCTATGGCTAATATTTGCGGCTCCCTTAGTCCGCGCCTCCCAGTTTGTAAAACGTTGCCTTAAAGTGTACTAATTTGTTCGCGTTTGGCCCCTGAAGTTAGGCAACTCATTTAACCAACTCCCTAATGGCTTTTTGATTAAATGCAACACCATACATCTTTAGATTGTAATTCCTCTGAATATTTACTTTCTTCAATTTATTTATTATATTCTGGGTCTATTTTATATGCCTAAGATGGTAGTTGGTAGTTAATTAAACTGACTTGCAATTTTAATTGATCAGAAATTGATTATTTAACAACTGTATATTCTTTTCTGCTGAAATTAATTGAAAATTCATTAGAGACTTAGTAATTTGGGTTGCCTACCTTCCAGTAAATAAACACGAAACTATTTCTTATTATAAAAGTCGCCACTCAAAAACAGTATATTGTTGAGATTGTTTCCGGGGGTAGGTTCTTCTTTCTGGGCCACCAATCCAAAAGTTGAGCGCTGCTTTGCATTGCTTGTAAACCAACATCTTGCTGGATTTTATTTTCTTCTGCCAGGGCCACCGAGATTAAAATAGTTTTTTTTTTTTTTTTTAATTCCCCCTTTTCGGCTGCAGAGGCCATTAGGGTTTTAATTTTACATATTATTAAATTTATAATACCGATGGCCACCGGGGGACGTTCTACACTCTGATTTCTGGGGGTCACCAATCCCAGATTTCGCCGCGCTTGATTATTTTAATTAACTAATAAATAAAAGAAGAAACTAAATTTTAAATTTAGAAAGAATTTAGTTCTAATTTTCAAGACTAACGATTTTTTTTTTTTTTTTGAAACCTATTTTATCGATCTTTTAGAGAAAATTTCTCTTAATTTCTAATTTGATGTCAATTTTGTTTTACTAAATGGTTGATAAATATCAGTTTTTTTTTTTTTTTTAGGCTTCCCGATCAAGTTTGATAATCAGCACTCTTAATGAGAGAGGACCCTTTCCTTTCAAAGTGGCGGACTCTTTTTTACTTTCTCTTACCTATGTATATATGTAATATATATATATATAAAGTATTGGATTCATGTCAAAAATTCGATGTCGAGATTTTGATGGATCTTCACGTTTTGAGGTCCCCTGAATCCAAAAAAGTGGTTTTCGCGACATGGTCTGTCTGTGTGTCTGTCTGTGTGTGTGTCTGTGAACAAAATATCTCAAGAACGAAAATAGCTAGGAGGTTGAAATTTCATATTTAAATTAGGCACCCCCTGGGACGGACACGAAGCTTTTGAACAAAATCAACCAAAAAGTACTAGTACTTTACTATGTAGTTTTTCAGTTTTTTTCGATTTTCTCAAATTTGCTCCAACGATTTTTTTTTTAACATTCAAAAATCAATTATTTTTTAGGAATCTTCAATAAAATGTATATTCTCATTTTGTCATTGAAAGCATCTGAAGACCACTTTACTCTTGTACTCCATAGAAAAGATAGGAGAAATGGTTGCCATGGTAACAAAATATAAATATTTTGCCATACTTACAATTGTACCCTACTGTCGGAAACTAAATACATTTAGACACAAAAATCTGGTGTGACAAGCACAGTACACAACTTTCGATTACCGAAGGTAAGAGAAAGTTGTGTGCTGTGCGCCAGTCACACCAGATTTTTAAACCTAGTAGGTTGCAACGTTTTTCAAATAGATGTTTCTCTCGTCTTTTATATTATTAGATTAAAGAAATTGTTTATAAAAGGTGACTCATTATATAATATTACAGGTATATTTAATTATTTAAATGAGTTATACTATTTTGATAAATATAAACTCATAAATGATTTAATGTACTAACTGTATTATCCAAAAGTATCCATTGGATAGAACAATGTTGGGCCCTTAAAACTTTTATTTCTGTTGCAATCACGACACAGAATTTTTTTTCGAATGCATATTTCATAGATGAAGTAGAAAGTAGGTCACATTTTTGACTGTCGATAAACCTCCCTTTTTATTGATACCCGAGTATAAAAATGATTAAAAATTATGGAGGGATACACAAGCCCGCTGCAGGTCTGCATAGTGAAGGCAGACACATTCCGATACACATCCCCCCCCCCAGGGAAACCCACAGTAGATCGAAAGTGACCAGAATAAAAACGCGTGCCCTGGTGCGGGCGTGTGTATCTCTGTTTGTCCCTGGTGTATATCCCTGTGTCCCTAAAGGTTCACTAAGCAGACCTGCTGCGTGCGTGTGTATCCCTCCATCATTTTTAATCATTTTTACTCGGGTTTTCGTAACTTCGGGTCCTCAGGATTTTATTTTTTTTTTTTTTTACACCGGAAGAAGATACAAAAACTCTTCAAAATCGTGTGTAAAACAATATTTTAGAAATATTGTTTTTTTTTTTAGAAAATAAATATTTGATATTTCTATATCAAAAATCACACTTAATATAAGTTCGTGATAAACATCTCATTCCAATGATTTTTAAAATTGAATGACCATTTTAGGATAACCATAAAGTTTCAAGATTTGATCTTGAGTCTGTTTGTAAATGACTCGCGAAAATCTTTTAGCAACAAGGAGCGAATTTCCCCGACATAGTAGGGCGGTGGCTTATGGGGGTCTTTCTGGTCTTTATCTGTAGTTTCGATCTCTTCGCCCCCCCCTATGGCAGATGCCGCTGGATCTTATCTCCAGCTCAAGATCTTGCCCAGGGCCCCTTGCTGATGCTTATCTCCTAACCTTGGATGGTTTCTTCGGCGGTCACACGCGCTCTGCCCTCAATCGTTCCAAATTGAGAGAGAGAGCCTCGCCAAAAAAAGAATAAGAAAACGAGATGCACTTTATTTATACATCTCTTGTTGACATCTTTTAAGAAAATGCAACGGCAAATAGGGCGGAGTGCTTTGCTCACAATTGACAATAGCAGGAGGTATATTCTATTGCCACCTTTGCAATTTATTCGCCAGACAGGGTGTCTATCAAGTCCTTTATAGAAATTTTTAATTATGTGGAAAAAATATAGCAAGAAAGCCTTTCTTAGTTGCTTCTTTTCATTCTCAACTAACAATTGAATAAATAGAGATTCCGAAAACTACATAAATTTCAACAAAACATTTATTATTTGCACTTTTAGGAACATATTCAAAGAAAGAGATTCTATTTCAATAAAAATTCACAAATCGGTTGAAACGTTTCGGCTTAAATGATATAACATCATCATCACTCAAGTTACGCTACTCAGTTCTTTCTCGTAAATGCTTTCACTTTTTAATGAATTTTATTTTCCTGTCCCTAAATAAAAATTTAATTTTTCACCCTCACACATTTTATTATATAAAATCTTTGATTTCAAATTCTAAAGAAAATATAAAAATCAATATTTGAATATATACTTCTATCTTAAGTAGTGTTGCTGAAGTTGGTTTATTTAGAAAAAAAAAAAGAGGTAAAGTGGCCTTCAAACAATTTTGAGAGCAAAATGAGAATATACATTTTAAAAGAACATATAAAAAATAATTGATTTTTGAATTTTAATCAAAATCGTTAGAGCGAATTTTGAGAAATTCGTAAAAAACTGAAAAAGTAGAACAGTAAAGTACTAGTACTTTTTGGCCGATAAAAGCTTATTTTGACGCCTCAGAAGGGTGCCTAACTTAAATATAAAATTTCAACCTCCTAGCCCTATGCATGCTTCAAATTGAACAGACACACAGACAGACGTATGTTGTCAAAACCACTTTTTTGGATTCTGGGGACCTCAAAATGTGTATATCCATCAAAATCTCGACATTGGATTTTTGACATGAATCCAATACTTTCTATAGGCCTATATTAATATATATAGAGGTAAGAGAAAGTAAAAAATCTGGTGTGACTGGCGCACAGCACACAACTTTCTCTTACCTTCGGTAATCGAAAGTTGTGTTCTGTGCTTGTCACACCAGATTTTTTGTGTCGACATGTATTTAGTTTCCGACAGTAAGGTACATTCGAATTTCAAGATGTAAAATTTATAAGTATGGCAAAATGTTTATATTTTGTTACCATGGCTACCATTTCTCCTATCTTTTCTATGGAGTACAAGAGTAAAGTGGTCTTCAGAAGATTTCAATCACAAAATGAGAATATACATTTTAAAGAGCAACTAAAAAATAGTTGATATATGAATTTAAAAAAAAATCGTTGGAGGGAATTTTGAGAAAATCGAAAAAAACTGAAAAAGTGCATCAGTAAAGTACTAGTACTTTTAGGCCGATTTTGTTCAAAAGCTTCGTGTCACTTCCCATGGGGGTGCCTAACTTAAATATAAAATTTCAACATCCTAGCTCTTTTCGTTCTTGAGATATTTTGTTCACAGACAGACAGACAGACACACAGACAGACAGACAGACAGACAGACCATGTCGCGAAAACCACTTTTTTGGATTCAGGGGACCTCAAAACGTGAAGATCCATCAAAATCTCGACATCGAATTTTTGACATGAATCCAATACTTTCTCTCTATATATATATTTCATATATACATAGGTAAGAGAAAGTAAAAACGATTGAATTGTATGCACTAGGGCTGGACGGTAAACCGGTTTACCGGTAAAAACCGGTAAAAATTTTTTACCGAAAACGCGGTAACGAACCTCTAATTCGATAAAAACCGGTTTTTTTTTCGAAAGTCGGTAAAAACCTATTTTTTTCGGGCGGTAAAAAATTTTGGTTCCGCGAGAAAAAAAAATGTTTCGGCAAAAAATTGGCTCTCTAAAAAAAAGGTAAAATATTTTTCCGGCCGGGAAAAAATTTGGAAAAAATTTGGTTCCGCGGGAAAAAAAATGTTTCGGCAAAAAATTGGCTCTCTAAAAAAAAGGTAAAATATTTTTCCGGCCGGGGAAAAATTTGGAAAAATTTGGTTCCGCGGGAAAAAAAATGTTTCGGCAAAAAATTGGCTCTCTAAAAAAAAGGTAAAATATTTTTTCCGGGCGGGGAAAAATTTTGGCTCCGCGGGGGAAAAAAATGTTTCGGCAAAAAATTGGCATTCCGCGGGGAAACAAAATGTTTCGGCAAAAATTGGCTCTCTAAAAAAAAGGTAAAATATTTTTTCGGCCTGGGAAAAATTTTGGTTCCGCAAAAAAAAAAATGTTCCGCGGCGGCAAACTTTGGTTCCGCGGGCGGTAAAAAATTTTTTACCGACTTTCGAGAAAAACCGGTTTTTTTTTTCATTATCGAGGTCGGTAATGAAAATCCATTACCGTCCAGCCCTAGTATGCACCCCTCAGGGTCTTTTATTTCATTTAATATTGATAAATTTTTAAAGATAGAATTCAAAATTTTTTTTACAGTTTGTTATGCAAAATCGTTTGGGTATTTATGCAAATTTGCATTTGAAACCCAATCCCTCTTATTGATAAAATATTTTTTTTTCTTTTTGACTGATTGGATGATCTTTTAATAATTATCCGAAATTTATCAAACCTTTTTAGAAATTGAACGTTACTCGGGAGAGGGAAGGTGTTTTTGGCTCGTGTGTATGACTCAGGTGATTTGTCCCCAGCAGCAGAAAAAAAAGCACCGGTTAAACGATTCGTGAATAGGTCAATCAGAGTCCCCATGCGTCGTCATGCTCCTAATGGATGCCTCAGGTAGCTGTTCAGCTATTCCCATTTACTTTTGATACTTTTCATTATATATCAACGAACCCTTTCCTTTCTCGCGCGCTTTTATATTCATCCCTGGTTGATTTTCAAATGATATAATTTCATATTCAATTCGTTTTTAAATAAAAATTAAAATTCATGTCGTGTGATATTAATCACTGACATCGCATATGCTATATGATTTTGCGATTTTAAATATAGAACTCATTTTATTTAAAATTTTATATCATTGTATTTTTTTTGACGTGAAAATCTCTCCCGATTATATCGTATTTATTAATCATTTTTTTCTATAGGTCCTTTTCACTCTTTTTTTTTAATTTAAAATAGAATAGATGCCCCACTTCGAGTATTGCTTTGTTAGATATTTTTATGTGTCGACTGTAGAATAGCGCGCATCTACGCTATTTGCTTTGTTTACTTTGATCTCTTCTTATTTAGTGGCGTATAACTAATTTTGAAATCCTTTTGCTTTTATTCCGTTTTTATAAATATTTGAGCGACAATGAGATCACATAGAGAGCATCTTTAGTATATCATGGATGTTTACAAATCGACTTTGATTCTATTCAATATAAAATACTGTATAGAAAAACTCGATTTATCAACACAAATTTTATTTAAAATTTCTTGTTTAAAAATACCAAGGATATAAATTTAGAATTTTTTTGAAGTACAGTGGAACCTAGCTTAACGAGTTTAATTCGTTCCAGAATCAAATTCGTAAAGCGAAACACTCGTTATGCGAAACAATTTTTTCTCATATAAATTAATGTAAAATACGATAATGCGTTCCATGTTGAAAAAATATCTATATAAATACCAGAGAATCGTTGCGATTAAGCGCGCCAAAAGCTGGGGGACCCCGAGCAATCAGCGTGTGGAACATTCCCGGTACCTTGTATAAAAAAACCTATGTAATAAATTCAAATTTCCAAATTCTAAATTTCTGGTCTCTGTAACCCAAAAATTTTATTTTGAAAATGGGCCGGCGTCCGAAAAAGGTTGCCGATCTCTGCCCTAAATAATCATATTTACAAATTAAAAAAAAAAAAAAATACAAATGTGGGAATTCTCGGTGAACCCAAAAATGTAAATTTTATAAAATTTGTGTTAGGGGAGCTTGCCATTTTTTATTATACTTATTGTAAAAAAATTAAAGACAATTTGTAAACCATCCGCCATGCAACCCTAAGATCCGAAGCTTAGCCCGCATAATCCCTTGTCTCAGGGGCGTATATAAGGGGGGGGGGCCGGGGGGCCCGGGCTCCCCCCCCCGAAATTTCACAAACACATATACATATAAGGGATATACAGACATCAGCGCAACAAATTTTCTGCAGGGTGGAAAACTTTGATTCCGCAAAAGAAAAAATGTTCCGCAAAAAATTTCGTGTGAAAAAAAATTTAGTTTCTTAAAAAAAGTTTTTGAGTTCGGGCCCCCGAAAAAAAATTTCTATATACGCCCCTGCCTTGTCTACTTCCTTAATAATTATAATTTATTTTATTTATTTAAGGTTGTTCGGACATTAAAGCACTTTGGTAGATTAAAAGCTAATTTTTTAATATGTTATTAATCACTATCAAATACGTATAAAATAAAATTTTGAAGCAGATCTGACACAGGGTTATCGTGTAATTAATTTTTAAAAAAATTGAAATTTAACATGTAGCCTATGGGGAATAACGACGAAATTCACACATATCGAATTATATAGGCATCTGTGCAAATGATACAAAAACAAAAAAACTTACATTTTATTAATTCACTTCCGAGGAATACGTTAAAAATAAAACCAAAAGTTTCTGCCGACCGCTTTTAAAGATATTTTAACAAGAAAGTCAAAAAATTCTCCAAAATGACAGTCGCTAATATTTAAAAATAATGAATTCTCGAGAGTCAGACCAGCCTGGCAACGACGCATAGCATAAGTGTCTTATCTCTATGTCAGATACATTTTTTTTTTCAATTTTACAATATTTTTTCTCGCAAATCGTCCATTGTGTTTAAACTGATTTGCATTAAACATTGTAATATATTAAATAAAATAAAATTTAAGGCGTTTAAGATTTAAAATAGATAGTTGATGAATGCAATGTTGCCAGTTCTATATTACGTGAAAAACTGCTCGAGTCAAAAGTCATTCATTTATTATTTTTGGTAATTAAATTATTAACTTAATACAATTATAAACTCTGATAGGTCACGACTAAATTATAATAAGGAATTTTGGCATTCAAATTTTTAATTTTATTTAAAAAAAAAATTTAGATTCTATTATGACTTACGATGTACTATCCGAACAACCTTAAATCGCCAACATTATTACTCTGTGCACTTCTTTTGTATAACCCCTGGTCGTACACGAGGACATTTTCAAGCAATTTCTGGCGACATTTCTTGCTCCATAAAAATGGCTTGAAAAAGTGGCCTGAATTTCTAGCTTGAAAAAAACCTGTCATACACGAGGACATTTGTATTTTGGGGCCAATTCTGCGCAGAAACGTGCGCAGTTTGAAAATTTAAACTGACAGCTGAATCAAAAACTTTTTTAGGTTAAAACTATAAGAGGCCCTTAATATATATAGAAATATATATTTATTAATAAAAATAATATATAGACATACCTCTTTTTGAAAAAAATTAGCTAAGAATTGTTTTTTAATATCTATACAAAGGATTTTTGGTTTCTTTAGATAAATAATAAATATTATATGCACAATGAAAATTTTATTTATTTAAAATTTTGTTAATCATAAAACTAAAATATAAAGAAATGAATGCATTCATATATTATACAAAATATAACTTGATTGTGATTTCAAGCCTGATGATTATGGTTTATAACCATCTGAACTGAATGTTCAGTCGAAAATAAACCCTGCAACCAAAAAACTACCGTGTTTTATTTTATTAACTATCAACTTCTCAGTTCATCATAAAAAACATTTCCACAATTTAAATTTAAATCATAATTGTTTGTTCAAATTCATCTAAAATAAATATTTTAGTTATTATCAAAGATTATATTCCAAATAAAAATTTAAATAAATAATAGTTATTTAAAACAAAGTATTCATTTACCTTATATTATAATATAATCTAGATATTGCTCTTCTTTTATTATAAACTATAATTTCCAAAAAAGAACTGCAAAAAAATATTTTTATTAATTATTATATTCCAAGTGAAAATTTAAATAAATAATAATGTTATTTATTAATAATTTAATTAAATAATTAATTCTTACCTACCATTTTATTTTCCAAATGAGGTGTGTCGATATATTTTATATTTTTATGATAATTTGACAATATAATTATTTTAAAGAATCTGTCAACTGCTGTCAAAAACTGAAAAATTCTAGGTTATGATGACAACAAATTTCCAAAAAGCGGTGTTGCCAGATATGGTCGATTTACTGCGCACCCTCTTTGCGTCGAATTGGCCCAAGAAAATAGAACACGGGCTATTTTTCTGGCGCGATCAGACAACTTTTCGTCATACACGGAGACATTTTTCTTGACCGAGAAATGTCTTCAAACGGCCATTTTCGACGCGTTTGCGTTTGTGCGCATTCTGATTGCGCCGATTTGGCCCGAAAAAATAGAACAAACATTTTTTTTCAAGCCAATTCCAATTCCAATTCCATTTTTGCTGTCATACACGAAGACATTTTTATGGAGCCAGAAAAGTCGCCAGAAATTGCTTAAAAAATGTCCTCGTGTACGACCAGGGTAATACAAAAATTGCTATTGGGTTTGTTTACAAGTGTGCAAATGAAACGGCCTTTATCTCCGATTTAGTTTAATGGCGCTTGGTTCCCTTAGTCCAAATACATTAAATGGATAAAATTCTTCTTCCCCCTATAATAATAATAAATAAATATCTATTTTTTCTTTCCAGATCCAGAACATGCCGGCTTCCTTGCTTCGTTTTCTACAACGCCACGCAAAATTAATCGGATTTTAATCTACGCCAGAGCCTTAAATTGATATGATAAAAGCAGGTGTGTATTTATTTATTTATTTATTCCATTTCTTTCTTTGAAGAGCTCGCTGTAGAATGAATGGCCATTGGGTTGAAGGCCATTAAAAAAGTCCTTGTTTATAAACTTGTTTGTCTATTCGAATCATTTTTTTTTTTTTAAATTGTTCAAAAAATGCGTATCAAGAAATATTCCGACGTAATGTTGTTGAACCAACCAACCAACAACTCCTTATAAATAACATTTTTTTCCATTCATCTTAAAATTATGAAAATAGAAACTTTGTCTAATTATTTATTTTGAACGCGATGACAAGCGACAAGCACTTATTTGTTGTTCAACCCGTACATTGTATGTTGTATTGCTGCTTAAAAATCGCCAACGATCAATCATCAATACGTCTACTCATTTTTCTAATTTTTTTTTTTTTTTTTTCTCATTCACACTCATATTCACACCACCAACATTATGAATATCAAAGTACGTTTTTTTTAACTTATCTGGAAGTGACATGCCCCCCCCCCCTTGCAAAAACCTGCGGACGCCCTTGGTTCTAATCTACCTTTTTTTTTTTTTTATTAAAAAAAAACATTCACACTTTTTTCTCATTCACACTCACACTCACACACACAGTCTTTTCGGCAACTCAGGCCATATAAGACTTTTGACGATAACCTTTATTTGAATATATTTGGAGTCCAGGCATTCTTATTTAAGCCTTTGGACCGTCCCGTTTTTGTCACTGACCGTCTAATTTAGGGCCATCTTCAGACAAGGGCGGATCCAGAGGTGTTTCTCGGGGGGTAATCTGGTGTGACTCGTCGTACAGCACCAGGGGCGTATATAGAAATTTTTTTCGGGGGGGGCCAGTTCTCAAAAATTTTTCTACGAAAAATTTTGTTTTTCTCGGAACCAAAATTTTGATTTTGCGGAACCAAAATTTTCTTCATGTGCGGTCCGCGGGACCAAAAATTTTTTCCTGTGCCGTCCGCGGGACCAAAAATTTTGCCCGTTCGTCAAAAATATTTAAACCTTTTTTTTTAGAGAGGCAAAATTTTCCGTCCGCGGAACCAAACATTTTTTCATGTGTCGTTCGCGGAACCAAACATTTTTTTCCGTCCGTTCAAATATTTTTACCTTTTTTTTAAAAAGAGCCAAAATCTTTTCCGCCCACGGAACCAAGCATTTTTTCGGGTACCGTTCGCGAAAAATTTTACTCTTTTGCGGGAACCTGGTTTTTTTTTCGTCAGAATATAAATAAAAATGTGATTTTTAAGTATGGATTTTTAAAATTCTTACGTTTGAAATAGATTTTTTTGCGAAAAAAAGGTATTTTT